>JARHVA010003467.1:1042500-1092500 GCA_037957365.1 Torreya grandis | reverse complement strand
ATTAAAGAAGTGTTTGATGGATCATATGCTATGTTCACATGATCAGCCCAACAAGCTGATAAAGAGAAAATAGAAGAGCAACCTCAACCAACAATTTCAATTACTAAGCGTGGAACCTCTCTACCTTTCTAGCCAAAGGACCCGGTGATCACCAAAAAGGTAAGTACATCAATTTCACCTTCACCTTTAACTTCAATTTTGTAAATCAGTCCTCCCCCTTATAAAATAGAAGGTTGAATTACCTTCCTTTGTTCTTAGTCCAATTCAGTCATTTGACATAATTGATCATGTCAAGAGAACCAAAATTCATATGACTGAGTTTGAATATTTACAAACCAATCTTGAGCAGCTAGATAGGTTAGTTGAGTGTGTGAAAAATAAGGCTATACCTATAAGACAAGAGGCTAAGAAGGTAACTCATGATTCCCTAAAGAATGTTTCCATCCCAAAAAATCTTGTCATTACTCCTCTTGCTGCCCTAGGAAAAATAGAACCTTTCTATGTTTCCTTATTGATAAATGGTCACAAGCTGAGCAACTGCATCATTGATTCTTGAGCTTCTGACAATGTCATGCCTTTTAAAGTGGAAAAATCTCTTGATATCACATTGACCAAAACATTTGGTAGATGTTTCTCCATGGAGAACAAGCAAGTACTATTGCTTAGACAAATCAAAGACGCCCAATTTGCATTTACAGCCTTTTCAGACAAAAGAATCAAGATGACAATTTTGGTGGTTGATGTCCCAGCATCCTATGGTATTCTATCGGGATGAAATTTTTGTAAGGATGTGTTGGTTGATTATTTTGTCTATCAGCGTACTGGTAAACAAAATAGGTCTTATCAGCCAAAGCAAGAAGATTAGTCATCCTAATGTGTAAGTTTATAACATTAGAAGGAGACTTCTCTCTCCTTTGATCAAGGAGAGGTTCCCTATATATATATATATATATATATACTCAAGGGTAAGACTAGGCATCCATCTCTCTTTCTTTAGAGATGATGTATACAAAACAAAGGAGGAATTCAAGAGAATGACAGACAACACTCCTCTTCTTTCAGAAGAACTGTTCAACTAGCCACAAGAATACTCCTAGAAATAAAAGCAGAATATGACTGAAGTATGGTAACCAGCAAATCAAGATACATCACAAAGTCTGCACATGAAATACTCAAGAGTGATATACGAAGAACAATGAAAGCTCAAAGTCTTTTCAAAGTTCTTTACACAACAATGAAAATATAAACACACTAAAGGCAGCTATGGGGGCGCAAAGTCTCTCCACAGTTGATTCTCCAGGACACCTTCTTGACAAATTAAATAATTTTGCTTATTAAATCAATGAAACAAATAAGATATCATAGCACAAAGTTTGAAAAAGTCCCTTGCTTTCATTAACAAAATATGATAAATAGACTGAGCACAAAGTCTAAATGATGCCTCTCAATTTCTGCAGAGTTTCGTTCAGATTATCAAAAAGAAGATGATCCTCTTTACCATTAAGGAAAGTCCCTTATATAGCCTCTTCAAGAAGGACTTGGGAACAATCAATACATCAATTTGTGTTGGGAAATGTTAGGAAGACATGCTAAAATTTAGGGGCATCTACCCATTTGCTTTTCTCAATGCAGATAAACAAGTCGTGCAACTGAAAGATTACAACTTTCAATGTCCACCTGGAAATCTAATCTTGTTCTCATCATTCCTCCTTTTTTGGTTAATTGAATTGGGTCTTGGATTTAATTTGCTGATCTATTCATTCCTTGCTTTTTGATAGTTTTAGCCTTGAAGTCTGTGAGTGCATTCGGGTTCGCACTTTAAGTCTGTAAAATCAATGGACACTTTGTTGAGATGATTTTGATGTTTATGGGCTCGTAATTCTTCCCAACAACTCTTTTGTGTCTTTCTCACTTTCTATGGTCATTTTTTGCTATGACATAGATGCAGACACGTGGCAGCTTCTGCTGCATTGGGTCGAGATACGCGGTAGGTTCTGCACTATGTAGCCTCATTCAAAATTGTGTCTCAGCTCATGACACTTGGCATCATCTGCCTCCTTGGGTCTTTGTGAAATCTTAGAAATGTTTGAGGTTCAGTCAGGCTCTCACAAATGATGACACTTGTTGGCCTTCGCTAATCTCTATAAGGGGCACATGGTGTGGTCTGAATGCTCTTGTTAGTCGTGCAGATGCAGACACTTGGAACTTTTCACTTCATATAGTCACTCGTCTTTGGGCACACCATGATCTTTATAAAAACAAGAAGCAAGAGGAAAAGACTATGGTATTGACACTTGGAGGCTTCTGCTGATCTTCAATAGGGACACATGGCAATATCTGCCAATTCACGGAAACAAAGTTTAGTGAGATTCAGATGATGACACGTGGCACGTTCTGATGAACTCCTTCTATCATGCATGTTTCTCTCCATAACTGAGGCAGTCTTTGAACTTTTGAACCCAGTGTATTGAAATGATTGGGCATTGAAAAATTTGACCTGATGAAGCACTTAACTCTTGCCAAAGATGTTAAACTTGCTATTGGTGTTTGTCGATGAAGATTTTTGTTCGAATCTGCTGAACCTGCTAGTCCCTTTATTGAAAAAGCTCAAATAATGAAGAATTTGAAAGCTCAAAGAAAAATTTGAAAAGGGGGAAGACAATTTTGGTTATGTAAGACCAAAATAGTCATATGCTATTTGAAAAATGAGGAACATTTTTGAGGACCAACAGGATGTTGGTGGAGAATTGAGCATGGACCTGTCTGAAGCAAGGATCCCTATCAAAGGCATTATGTAGAGGCTACTTCCTAAAAAGGAATCAAAATATATTGTCACTCAGACATCAGCCCTTGAAGCTTAAATTCTATTTGAGTCTTTAGGCATGGGTAACTACTTTATTTCTATAGACAAAGTTCATGAAACATCTGATGAATCTCCTACAAGTGACAAATTGAAAATGCATTCAGCTGGAACAATGGGAGAATTAGTGGAATGTGATACAAATGTGGAAAGATATCCACCTCTGAATAAAGAAGAATCCAAAGAAAAATTAGTATCAAATGAGATATGGATTCTTGAATTTGATGGCAGCTACTCCTCTATTGGTTTAGGAGTTGAGATTGTATTGATATCTCCTCAAGGAGATATTTTGCCCTAATCATATAAGTTATAGTTTAGCAACACCAATAACATAGTTGAGTATGAATCTTTATTGCTCAGATTAAAAGTAGCTCAAAATAGAGGCATCAAACTCCTTCATGCCAAAGGAGATGCTGAACTAGTGGTTTGTCAAGTAAGGAACTTGTACCAAATCAAGAATGAAAGATTATGCCACTAATGTAACCTAGTCTAGGACTAAATTGAAAGCTTTAATGCTTTCAACATCTCTGCCATACCTAGGGAATCCAATGACAGAGCTGATGCACTTGTTGTTTTAGTAACTCTTATAGTCCCTCACTCAGACTTCAAAGAAGATAGGTATACCATTGAGCTGGTCTTTAGACCAAGTGTGCCTGACAATGCTAATCATTAGCAAGTATTTAATGATGATCACCAAATCATTGCCTTTTTAGAATGAAAAGATAGCTTTGAATAATTGTGTTTTGAAGGCAGTGAACCTCATAAGTGTGAACCAACCCCTAAATCAAGTTCAAATGTAAATGAATAATTCTTTCAACTCAAATGGAATAAAATTCCCAAAGGCTTGGTTTCTCTTGACAAACTATTTGAAAAGCATGATAGGTTCATCAAACAATAGCAAACAGATTTAAACTCCTCTCAGGGATTTGATCAAACTAATTTAGGTACCAAGGAAGAGCATAAAATGGTGACTATTAGGAAGTGCTGCACTCCTAAGGAGAGATTCAAGTTTACAGCTCTACTCCACCAATACATGGACATCTTAGCATACTCCTATGATGACCTGAAGTCTCTCAGTCTTGATAAATTTTTCCATGACATTCCTCTCAAGGTTGACTCAGTGCCTTATAAGAAAAAATCTAGATAGTACAATCTAAAGATATCAGGTACTATCTTGTCTGAGATACAAAAAATGTTAAATACTAGAATCATTTTTCCAATCCATCATTCACATGGATTACAAACATAGCGCCTATAAGGAAAAAGAATGGAAAAATTTGCATCTGTGTGGATTTTAGGAATCTAAATCAGTCATCTTTGAAGGATAACTATCCTTTGCCAATCATGGATCAAGTGCTTCAAATAATGACAGGTTTGGAGATGTTATCAATGCTAGATGGCTCCTCAAGATATAATTAGGTTGAAGTTGGTGAAGTAGACCAACACAAGACAGCTTTCACCACACCTTGGGGCACATTTGCATATAAAAGGATGCCTTTTGGCTTGATAAATGCTAGCACCACCTTTCAGAGAGTAATGGACCTTGCTTTCAAGGATGAGATGGGTAAGTTCATTATAGTATACTTTGATGGCTTGACCATCTTTTCTAAGCATCGCTCTGATCATATACACCATCTGCAATAAGTGCTAGAGTGTTGTTGCCAAAATAACATTCCTTGAACCCCAAGAAGTCTATTTCTGGAGTAATAGAGGGAAAAATTCTCAAACACATTGTGTCCAAAGAAAGCATAAAGATTGATTTAGATAGAGTCAAGTCTATCCAAGAGCTTACCTTACCTATAAGCAAAAATGTTGTTCGCTCTTTCTTTGGAAAGGTGAATTTCTTACGGAGGTTCATCCCTAAGTTCGCTAAGAAGACTAGACACATTGTAAACATAATGAAGGGAAAGGTCACCTTTAGCTAGACTGAAGAAGGTAAATCAACGTTTGAGGATATCAAGACCGCCATTACCCATGCCCTAACTCTGGTTTGTCCAGACTACAACAAAGAGTTCATCATATACAACTATGCTTCTAAACACATGCTTTCAGCCATTCTGATTCAATAGAATAAGGAAGGTATGGAATCTCCTATTTATTTCATGAGTTTCCCTCTCAATGCTCATGAGCTAAAGTACTAAAATATAGAGAAGCATGCTTATGCATTGGTGAAGATAGTCAAGCATTTCTGCTTTTACATCTTGAATTCACACACTACTACCTTGGTTCATGACACCACAGTCAAATCCATATTAACTCAACAAGATTTTGGGATGAAAAGAGGCAATTAGATTGCAAAAATCTAGGATTTTGATCTAGACATCAAGCCAACAAAGCTGGTATAGGGAAAAGGCCTATGCCAATTATTGCTGATAACAAGCCAAATAAATAGAGCATAAAGAAGCAGAGGTAGAAGACACACCAAATTGTCCTTTTTCCTCCACTACGAATGAGTGGTATTCAGGTATTTCTCATTTCCTTATGGTGAGTGTCATGCTCACTTATCTTACAAAGAAAGGAGGACTATCAAGTTGAAGGTTGCCAATTTTGTCCTTTGGGACAATGGCTTATACAAGAGGAGCCTTGATGGAGTATTCCTTTGCTGTGTAGACAAAGAGAAACAAAGCCAACTTTTGAAATCTTTCCACAATCTAGCTTGTGGAGGACATTTTTCTACTCTTGTGACTACCCATAAAATTCTGTGAGCCAGGTATTACTGGCCAACTCTTTTCCAAGATGCATATAAGTGGGTGAGAAAATATGAACTTTGACAACAATTTGTTAGAAGACCTAAGTTATTTGCCCTACCTCTCAAACTAGTGGTCATAGAGGAACCATTCCAACAATGAGGAATTGATTTTATTAGAGCTATAAACCCATATTCAAGTGTTGGACATGATTATGTCCTTATAGTAATTGATTACTTCACCAAGTGGGTGGAAGTAATTCCAACTAGACATGCCACTTTAGAAGTAGTGTGCAACTTCCTCAAGGAAAATATCATTTCCAAGTTTGGAGTCCCAACCAATATTGATACTAATAATGCAACTTGTTTCACCTCCTAGGAGATTACACAATTCTATTTCTATTATGGGATTACACTCTCCCATTCTTCTGATTACTTTCCACAAGGGAATGGACAAGCTAAATCAAGCAATAAGAACCTAGTGACTATCATCAAGAAGCTAGAAGATAACAACCAAAGGACATGGCATAAATCATTGGTTGATACTCTATGGGTAGATATAATCACACCAAAGAGGGCAATTAGTATGTCTCCTTTTCAACTTCTTTATGGTATCAATGCTGAGATACTAATCACCTTGGAATTACTAGCCTTGAAATTGGCTAAGGCAATTGAATATCAGACATATGAAAGCCCCCTTGATAAGAGGATCATGTGCCTGAATGAGCTAGATGAGTAGAGAACTATGGTGGTGGACTGAATTGCTGCCCATCAAAGTTTGGTGAAGAAACTCTTCGACCAAAAGGCAAAAAACCATGATTTACAAATTGGAGATCAAGTCTTATTATGGGACAAAAGGAGAGAACCAAAAGGGATGCATGGAAAGTTTGACTCCCTTTAGAGAGGCCCATTTATTATTCATCAGAACAATGGTGAAAATAGCTTTCTACTGAAGTATCAAGATGGCACGCTCTTCTCTCTGCATCATAGTGGGTAGCATCTAAAACACTTCAATTCTTGAAGTACCAGATCATTTCATCTATACATATGTATATTTGTATAGTTTTTATTTCTATTTTGTTTTGTTTGTTTTCATTTTTGGGTAACATGACTCCATATCCCAATGGCACACATGAAGATACTGGAGATTCTAGATTCTACTCCCTTTAATTCTTTTTACAATGGATGGAAGTTCCCAAACTGGAGCCAACTGTTGTCCCTCAAAAATATCACTCATTTTTGAGACAACATATGAGCTATTCTAGTCCTACAAGACAAAATTATGTCTTCCCATTTTAAAAAATTATTCTAAACCTCAAAATTGTTCAAGATTTTTCAATCATAGGACTAATAGGTTCAATAGGTTCAAAGGCTTCTACAGGCAAGTTCAACCAAAAGAATCTATCGGCAAGCTTCTATGCAATGTTTGAACCATTGAAACTTAAACCATTTTTAGTTCAAAGGTTCAATGGGTTCAAAGTTTCAACAACGTCAGCAGGTTTCATGAGTTAAGTGCTTTTGTCAAGGTTCAAAGTTTAATCACTTCAAGTTCAATAGCTTCAAAACACTTATCAAAAGAGAGTAAAGCTTGAACCATTGAACCACTCAGGTTCAAAGGCTCAATGGGTTTAAAGCCTCAAACAGGTTCAAAGGTGGTTGGTTCAACACGGTTTATTTCCAAGAAGATTGGTTCAAGTGGTCAATTAAACAAATAGAAATGAAGGAATGAACTATTGAATCATTGAACCAAAGTTGGTTCAATTGGTCGGTTCAAGTGGCAGGTTCAAAGGAGTGCCCCAAAATTCGAAGAGACAAGTGCCCTTGTAGAGGAAATTTTCATGGCAAAAGTGACTAAGGCAAAGAAAAAGCTCAAAATAAAATCTTGTTAGAACATAGTGGATGCTACCAAATGTCATTTGTCGAGCCCCATTTTACTTTGTTTTTAAGAGCTGCAGAAGTTACCACGTATCCCTTTTTTAGATAAGTGAAATGTGCCAAGTGTCATCATCTAAGAGAATCTGAATGAGTCCCATTAATATCTATAGTGTTTCTCAATCTCAGTGGATGTTGCCATGTGTCCTCACCTATTTCACAGTGGATGCTGCCACATGTCACCTATTGAGATCGATAGAAAATTGATTAAGGCAATGCCAAAGGATGAAAATCCCTTTTGGAGGGCACTTGGAAATAAAAGTGGACCATTGAAAAAACCCGAAAGGTCACTTTGGATCTCAAACAACCCTTACAGAGGGTAGGCAAGGAGTAAGAAGATCAATTCAAAGCCTGAATGAGAAAGGGAATTCCTTCGAAAAAGTTCCTGTGGCAAAGTTTTAAAGGAAGATTTCCTTCGAACAAATTGTATAAAAGAAGTACTTTAGACTTTTTATCCAAAGGAAAAGTCCCCTGAAACAAAAAACCCACTGAAGAAATAAAACCCAAAAAGCCACCACATGTCCCTTATCAAAATACAATGGAAGCCACCATGTGTCATATACTGAGACATAATTTCAAAGTAGCAGAACATGCCACGTGTCATCTTCAAAGCTCAACAGAGATCACCATGTGTCATTTTCCACAAGAAACTAATATGAGTCCTAAATACTTTTCAAAGGCAACCAAAACATGGTAGACACCGAGAAGTGTTAGCATCTGAGTGAATCTAAAATGGGTCCCAAATGTTTCTATAGTATAACCAAAGCTCAATGGAAACTGCCATGTGTTCTCTTCTGCATGACTTTCAAAAATGTTTCTAAAGCTTCTATAGACAAGCAGAAGTTGCCACATGTTCTATTGTAACTCTGTGGAGCACAATAAGTGTCTGTATCCACATCTTGAGTTTTTTATAGGTTTCAAATATTATTTCAATAAGCATCTCTCAGAGTCCCATGGAAGCTGCCAAGTGTCAATTGTTAACACCAGTGGAAAGTGACCAATAAGCAGGGATCTGATTGAACTAAAAACCCGATTCAACAGCTAGGAAAGGAGGAATGATGAAAGAAGACCAAAAATATACACACATGAGATATGTTTCTAGAAGTAGACCATCAAGTGGACATGGGAGGACACAAACATTCAATGGCGTGACTCGTTCATCTGCATTAAAAAAAGCACATGGGAAAATATGCTCGATTCCAGCTTATCTTCTTGACAAAATTTAAAATATAATGAATGCAATATGATGTGTTACTACTCCCAAGTCTTTCTTAGAGGACTATAAATTAGAATATCTCTTATTATTTTAGAGAGATCTCTCTTGGTTACTAGAAGTAGAACTCTACCTAAATTGAAAGGCATTACTGATGCTTTGAGCTCAGATTGTTTATCATATTTCTTTGTTTGTATCAAAAAGCAGGTTACTTTCAAACTTTGTGCTGTTATAGCTTGTATCATTCCAAAAAATTATTCTTATGTATATTTTATAAATGTATTCTTGTTTATGCAAATTAACAAGCAGAGATAGTAGAGGTGATAAGAAGGTGTCCTGAAGCTAGTTGCTTTCAGACTTTATGCAGCCATAATTGTCTTCAGTGTGTGTTTATTTTCTATTTCTATGTAAGGAACCTTGGGATGACTTTGTGCCCTCATTGTTCTTTGTATTTCACTCTTTGGCAGTTGAGGTGGAGACTTTGTGCCTCATTTCATCCTATCGTGTTAGTACACCTTGTTACAATTATTTATCACCACCAAAAAGATTCCTTTTGTTTAGTAAACAACACTCCTAAAAGAAGATGAGTGTATTTTATCATTTCATCAAGATTTCTCTTTTGATTTGTTCACATCATCTCTGAAAAAAGAGAGATGGATGGTTTATCCTACCCTTGAGGGTTAATTTCTATTTATATATATATATATATAGTATATAACTCTTGCATATCTATAGGGAACCTCCCATTGATGAGAGGAGAGATTAGTCCCCTTTAGATGTGGTAAACCTACACATTTGGTTGACCAATCTTCTTGCTATGGTTGATCAGACCTATTTTGTTTATTGGTACGCTGATTTACAAAATATTCACCCAACATAGTCAATTATAAAGTTCCATATTGGGTCCATACTAAGATTTGACAAACATTTTTATATCTTTAAAACACCCATCCAAACAAGTCCATGAAGATGGTTCATTGATTGGGCTAATGAGCTGGAAGTTCTACCCCCACTAACAAGAGTTTGGCTCTTTAAGAGACATTTGGTTGAGAGAAAACACATCTTGCCATGTCTCATCTATTTTAGGTGAGAGGTAATCCTCCTAGGGTTGTTTAGAGGAATAATTTATGCAAGTGTGGGAGCTGATGGTTTGTCTCTAAGCCTCATGGTTCTCCTAAAATTTGTGATAGAAGTTCACTCATTTTTTTCACTTAGGGAAAAAATATTATCTTAAGGGATGCATTTGATCAACTGTCTCATTCCATAAAAGGGCCCTATTGAGGTTGGCCAAGCATTCTTATAGCCTTAAAATACCCATCTAGATGTGTCCATGAAGGTAGTTCATTAATTGGACTAATGAACTAAAAGTTAAGTCCTCACTGACAAGTTTTTGACCCTTTAAGAGAGATTTGGCTATGAGAGAAAAATCCTTTCCATATCTCATCCATGTCAAGTGAGAAATAATCCTCCTCAGGTTGATTAGATAGCTTGTACATGTAGGCATGGGAAATAGTGATTTATCTATAACCTTCATGATTCTCCTTTAATGCACGATAGAAGTTCACTCAGTTTTCTTACTTTGGGATGAGGAGATTCTCTAAAGGGATGCATTTGGTCAACTATAATATTCCATCTTAGAGCCTTACTAAGATCAAATGAGCATTGTTATAGACTTGAAATTCCCATCAAAATATGTTTGTGAATATGGTTAATCAATTGGGATAACAAGCCAAAAACTATGCCCCATTCTATCAAGCTTTTGGCCCTTTAAGAGAGATTTGGCTACAAGAGAAAACTAATCATATCTCACCCATGTCAAGTGAGAGAGAGTCATCTTGGGGTTTCTTAGAGGACTCATTGTGTAAGTGTGAGAGTGGATGGTTCATCTCTAGCCCTCATGGTTCTCTTGTAATACACGATGGAAGTTCACTCAATTTTCTCACTCAAGGATGAAGAAATTATCTAAAGGGATACATTCAATCAAATGTAACATTCCATCTCAAGGCCCTACTGAGACTAGATAAGTATTGTTTTAACCTTAAACCATCCTTCTGATGTGTCTATGAAAGATGGTTCATCAATTAGGCTAACAAGCCAAAAGTCAGGCCCCCTTCTGATAAGATTTTATCCTTTTAAGAGAGATTTGGCTGTGAAAGAAAACTCATTACCGTGTCTTGTCCATGTTAAGTGAGAGAGAATCTTATTGGGGTTGACTATAGCACTCATCCACATAAGTATGGGAGCTAATGGTTCATATTTATCCCTCATAGATCTCCTATAATTCATGATATAAGTTTTCTTGGTTTTCTCACTTTGGGACAACGAGATTCTCTTAAGGGATGCAGATGAGACATGGCAAGGAGTTTTATAAGAGAGATTTAGAGAATCATCTCTCACTCAATATAGATGAGACATGGAAAAACATTCTCACATTGGATAAACATTGTTATAGGAAAGGAGTTTTATATCACACCCCAATAGAGTTATCTCTCACTCAATACAGATGAGACATGGCAAGGAGTTTTATCTCATAGCCAAATCTCTTTTAAAGGGCCAAAATATTATTAGTGGGAGGCATAGTTTCTATCTTGTTAACCCTTTTGATGAACTATCTTTACAAAAACATCCAAATGGGTGTTTTAAATCTATAAAAATGCTTGTTCAGTCTTGGTAGGGCCCCAAGGTGGAATGTTGAAATTGATCAGATGCATCCCTTAAGAGAATATCCTCATCCCAAAGTAATAAAAACTAAGTGAACTTCTATCATGCATTATAGGATAACCATGGGGGATAAAGATGAACCGTCAACTCTCACACTTACAAGATAAATCCTCTATGCAATCTTGGGAGGATTCTCTCTCACTCAACATGGATGAGACATGGAAATGAGTTTTATCTCATAGTTAAATCTATATTAAAGGGCCAAAAGATTGTCAGTGGGGGCATAACTTGTGGCTCATTATCCCAATTGATAAACCATCTTCATAGACACCTCTGAATGGGCATTTTAAGGTTATAAAAACACTTGTCTAGTCTTGGTAGGTCCCTAAGATGGGATGCTATAGTTGATTAGACACATCTATTAAGAGAATCTCCTCATCCTTGAGTGAGAAAATTGAGTAAACTTCTGTCATGCATTGTAAGAGAACCATGATCATTAGAGATAAAATGTCAACTCCCACACTTACATGGATGAGTCATATAAAAAAATATAATAAGATTCCATCTCACTCAACATGGGTGAGACATGAGAAGGAATTTTCTCTTGTAACCAAATACATCTTAAATGGATAAAAGCTTATTAGTGGGGGTGTAGCTTTTGGCTTGTTATCCCAATCAATGAACTATTTTTAAAAACATGTTTGGATGCAAATTTTAAGGCTAGAACAATACTTTTTCATCCTTGGTATGGCCTCAAGATGGAATGTTGTAGTTGACTGGATGTAATCCTTAAGAGAATCTCATCATCTCAAAGTGAGAAAATTGAGCAAATTTCCATCACACATTGTGGGAGAATCATGATGGCTACAGATGAAACATTAGCCCCTAAACTTGCATGGACAATTCCTATAAGCAACCTCAAGAGGATTGTCTCACTTGACATGGTCAAGACATGACAAGAAATTTTCTCTTATAATAAAATGTCTATTAAAGTGTTGGATGGTGGAGCCTGATCTTATTAGAATGCCTAGTTCCCGATAGGGGTGTGGGGGGGATTTCCCAACCATTACAGTCACTATGGGGGTCTAAGTGGGTGGAAACCTACATGGATCCCCCTTGGTGGGGGTTCAAGGGTACCACCCTCAAATCAAATTTTTTATGAAAAATGGATTGTAAAATATTTTATTTCATAGTAAATCTAAACCATTTACTATTAGGTCATAGATATAATGGTAGAAATTATGTTGATGCATTTTTGCCCTAATATGTAACCCTAATTTAATATGAGGAATTGTAATCATAGTAGTGTACTGTGTGTGAGTGAAGAAGAGATTGTAGTGGATGTATTGTAGGTTTATCCTTTCATTTATTGGACTAAATAAGAGAAGAATTAGTGTTTTTTGTGCAGACATAACCCATATTGGGTGAACCATGTTAAATTTGTGTCTCTCTTATATTTGTATTTTTTTCATTTTATTTCCATCTTTATTTCATTAATAAATCTCTATGTTCTATGTTCCTAACATAAAGTGCCAACAGCTTGTCAGTGGGGGCATAAATTCTAGCACATTAGCCCAATCGATGAACTTACTTCATAAACATATTGGGATGAGTGTTTTAAGGCTAGAATAATGTTTATCTAGTCTTGATAGATCCTTGAGATGGAGTGTTGTAGTTGATGAGATGAATCCCTTAAGATAATCTCCTCATCTTTGAGTGAGAAAATTGAACAAAATTCTATCATGCATTATAGGAGAACCTTGAGGGCTAGAGACAAACTATCAACTCCCACACTTACATGGATGAGTCCTATAAGCAATCACAAGATGATTATCTCTCACTCAAAAAATACAAGACATGGCAAGGATTTTTCTCTCGTATCCAAATCTCTCTTAAAGGGCCAAAATCTTGTTAGTGGGGGGTATAGCTTCTAGCTCATTATCTCATCGATGAACCATCTTCATGAACACATCAAAATATGTGCTTTAAGGCTATAAAAATGATTTTTTGATCTTATTAGGGCCATGGGATATAATTTTTTAGTTGACCATATGCATCCCTTAAGAGAATCTCCTCATCCTTGATTTAGAAAATGGAGCCAACTTTTGTCGCACATTGTAGCAGAATCGTGAGGTCTAAAGATAAACTGTCAGCTCCCACACTTACACAGACGAGTCATCTAAATAAATCCAATAGTATTATTCTCACTTTTCATGTGTGAGACATGGTAATGAGTTTTATCTCATAGTTAAATCTCTCTTGAAGGTTTAAAATATTATCAGTGGGGGCATAACTTTTGACTCATTAGCCCAAATGATGAACTATTTTTGTGGACATGTCTAGATGGTAATTTTAAGTTAAGAACAATTTGTATCTAGTTTTGGTAGATCCGTAGGATGGAATTTTTCATTTGAATAGATGCATCCCTTAAGATAATAGCCTCATCCCTAAGTAAGAAACTAAGAAAACTTCCATCGTGCATTATAAGAAAATCATGAGGGCTAGAAATGAAATATCAACTCCCATACTTGTATTGATGAGTCTTATAATCAATGCAAGAGGATTATATCTCTCTTCACATGGGTGAGAAATGGCAATGAGTTTTATCTCATAGTCAAATTTATCTTAAAGGACCAAAAACTTGTTAGTAGGGGGCATGGCTTCTAGCTCGTTAGCTCAACTAATAAACCATATTCATAAACACATCTAGATGGTCATTTTAAGGATATAATAACACTTATCTAGTCTTAATAGGGCCCTAAGATGGAATGTTGTAGTTGATTGGATGCATCCCTTAAGAGAATATCCTTATTCTAAAGTGAGAAAAATTAGTGAACTTCCATTGTGCATTGAAAGATAAGCATGAGGGATGGAAATGAACCATCAACTCACACACTTGCACAAATGAGTAATCTAAATAATCTTAGGAGGATTCTCTCTCACTTAACACAAGTGAGACATGGCAAGGAGTTTTATATTGTATCCAAATCTATCTTAAAGGGATAAAATCTTGTTAGTGGGGGCATAACTTTTGGCTCATTATCCCAAATTATGAAACATCTATGTAAACGTGTCTGGACCATAATTTTAAGGCTATAAAAATGCTTTTTTGGTCTTGTTAAGGCCCTGATATGTAATGTTTCAATTGATCAGATGTATACCTTAAGAGAATCTCCTCATCCTTAAGTGAGAAAACTAAGTGAAATTCCAACACATGTTATAAGATAATTATGAGGGAAAGAGATGAATCATCAGCTCATAAACTTGCATAGATGAGTCCTATAATCAAATTTAAGAGTATTCTCTCTCACTCAAAATCTATGAGACACAACAAGGAGTTTTCTATCATATCCAAATATCTATTAAAGGTCCAAAAGCTTGTTAGTGGGGGTATAGCTTTTAGTTCATTGTCTCAATCGATGAATCATCTTCATAGACACATCTAGACGAGAATTTTATGGCTATAACATCATTTGTATTATCTTGGTAGGGCCCCAAGATTTAATGTTCCATTTGATTGGATGCATCCCTTAAGAGATCTCCTTGTCCCTTAGTGTGAAAACAAATTGAACTTCCATCACACCTTTTAGGAAAACCATTAGGGCTAGAGACAAATCATTATCTCTCATACTTGAATAGATGAGTCTTCTAAGCAAATCTAAGAGGATTATCTATCATTTGACATGGGTGAGACACGACAAGGATTTTTTTGTCACATCCAAATCATTTTTAAAAGGCCAAAAATTTGTTAGTGGAGGGCATATCTTTGGTCTCATTATCCCAATTGATGAACCATTTTTTGTGAACATGTCCAAATGGGTGTTTAAAGATAGAAAAATGTTTGTCCAGTCTTGGTAAGGCCTTAGGATGGAATGTTGTGGTTGATTGAATGCATCCCTTAAGAGAATATCCTAATACCAAAGTGAGAAAATTATAAAAACTGCATCACACATTACATAAGAACCATTAGGGTTAGAGACAAACTATAAACTCTAACACTTACATAAATGAATCCTATAAGTAAACCTAGGAGGATTCTCTCTCATTCAACATATATAAGATACAATAAGGAAATTTTTATCATAGTGAAATCTCTCATAAAGGTCTAAAATATTATTAATGGGGTCATAAATTTTGGCTCATTAGCCCAATTCAATGAATCAAATTCATAGACACATTTAGATGGGCATTTTAAGACTATAACAATGCTTTTCTAGTCTTAGTAGGGCCTTAGGACCAAATGTTAAAGCTGACTAGATGCATCCCTTAAGATAATCTCCTCATCCTAAAGTAAGAAAACTAATTGAACTTCCATTGTGCATTGGAGGATAATCATGATGGATAGAGATGAACCATTAGATCCCACACTTTCATGAACAAGTATTCTAAGCAACCATAAGAATATTATTTCTCACCCAATATGAGTGATATATGGCAAGAAATTTTCTCTCATAGCCAAATCTGCCTTAAAGGGCCAATAACTTGTCAATGGAGACATAACTTCTATCTCATTAGCCCAATCAATAAAATGTCTTCATAGATACATCTATATGGGTGTTTTAAGGCTATAAAAATGCTTATATGGTCTTAGTAGGGCCTAGGATGAAATATTGTAGTTGACCAGATGTATCCCTTTAGAGAATATCCTCATCTCTAAGTGAGAAAACTAAGTAAACTTTTATTTCAGATTGTAGGATAATTATGGGAGATAGAGACAAACTATCAGATCTCACATTTGCATAGATGGGTCCTATAAACAACCCCAAGAGTATTATCTCTCACTTGACATGGGTGACACATGATAAGGATTTTTCTCTCATAGTCAAATCTCTCTTAAAGGGCCAAAATCTTGTTAGTTAGGGGCATATATTTTGGCTCATTATCCCAATCAATGAACCATATTTGAAAACACATCTATATGGATGATTTAAGGCTATAACAATGAGTGTTATGTATTTTAAGGGCCCTAGGATAGAATGTTATAGTTGACCAGATGCATCCCTTGAGAGAATATCCTCATCCCAAAGTGAAAAAATTGAGTAAAATTCTATCACATGTTGTACAAGAACCATGAGTGTTAGAGATGAATCATCAACTCCCACACTTACATGGATGAGTCCTATAATCAACCCTAAGAGGATTCTCTCTCACTCAATATGAGCAAGACACGATAAGTAATTTTATCTCATAGTCAAATATGTCTTAAAGGGCCAAATGCTTGTCAATGGGGGCATAACTTCTAGCTCATTAGCCCAATCAATAAATCATCTTCATAAACACATTAAAATGGGCATTTTAAGTTAGAAAAATGCTTTTATGGTCTTCATAGGGCCCTATGATGGAATGCATTAGTTGAATAGATACATCCTTTAAGAGAATATCCTCATCCTTGAGAGAGAAAACTAAATAAACTTATGTAACACATTGTATGAGAATTGTGAGGGATATATATGAATAGTTAGCTCTCACACTCACATGGATGACCCCTATATTCAACCCCAATAGGATTTTTTCTCACTTGACATGGGTGAGACATGGAAAGGAGTTTTCTCTCACATTTAATCTCTCTTAAAGGACAAAAAGCTTGTTAGTGGATGACATAGCTTTTAGCTCATTAGCCAAATCAATGAACCTGTAATCCTACTTCCCATGACCCTACTCATCCCTATGATTATACATTAGATCACATATAGACTAATGAAATTATAAATCCTAATTTGAGACATCCAACACATTCTTGGACCTCTCCTAGTTAATGTTCCTACCCCCCATACATCCTTAGTTCATATTGGGCCCTTTGCATGTAAGATAGGTCTTTCTAGAGACCCCTTAGTGCCTCTCGAGAGCATGTTGGCCAAACCCAATCAAAGTTTGACCTAGGCCATGAATTGTGTGAAGGAAACATATGGCCTAGGCCACTTGTTTCCTTCACCAAAGCCATAGCCTAGGTTATGGATTGGGCATAATGTTGCAAAAATCCCTAATTTAAAGCCAAATGACCAAAAATGGCTACTTTTATGTCATTTGGTAGATTTGGGTGAGGATATATGTCTCTTTATCATTCATAATAGCCTCTCTCTATTCTAATTCCATCTCTCTTATGATTCTTCTTCCCTCTCTTGACTCTCATGCTTTCTTGCATATCTCTTGGTTCATTCTTGGCACTCTTGAGCTTGAATAGGGATAGAGAATACCATATACTAATACACTCTTGCTTAAAGATTTCATTACTAATCTCAGGTGTTCTTGATTCCTTTTGGCTTGATCCAAAGATCTTAAATTTATCATTTCACCTAATTTATGAACTTGCTTAGAGCTCTTATACCATTACAAGTTGTCACTTCACCTCCTCCTTTTCTCTTGGCTCTTGATTTAGACTTCAATGTGCACCTAGCTTGGTCTTCCTCCTACATTGCTTCCCAACTTGTATTATTGGTTGGTAGAACATATAAACTTCATCTTTGAGATTTATCTAAGGGAATGTTTCTATATAAATATAAACTCTATTGTTTATGTAGTGTATATGCTAGGGTTTGAACTATTTTACTGAAATAGTTATTTTTGTATATTACTGAGAGTAGCTTCCAAAGTTTATTGCATTTGTATAACTTTAAATAATAATTTAATTTCTTGAAATATTCTATTATTGATTACCATTTATCTCTTTGGAACCCTTCCTCATTTCATAAGTAGAGATATACATGTTCAAAACACACTAGAAAACTTGCTCAAACATTCTCTTCCTCTCTTGCTAAAAACTAGAACATTGCATTAATAGACAACAATAGTATTGAATTAGAAGGATAAATCAAATATAAAATAGGCATGATCTTTAACCTTTACTTGAAAACATATTTGTTTCAAAAAATATCTCTCATTTGGCCTCAAAGTGCCTTAATTGCTAGATTCACATTTCATTGGTTATCTCATTTCATTTAGTATTATTGCTTTCATATTATTTATGTAACAAATATTATAGTTTTAGCCACTTGATTTACCATGGTTGAAACTATTAGAGTAATTGACACACTTTGTGTGCCTACTGTTAATCGTACATATGAGGATCTCCATCAGAATCTTCTATCCCCTTAGGTGCATGCTATCCCCCATCCTACTCCTATCCATGAATTGCCTAAGTTCAATAGGATGTGGGACTCCAGTAGCATAGATAATATCACAAAATTCATGATGGAATTTATGGATTAGGAACATGATGAAGGCATGATGTTGAATCTCTTCTCTCATTCTCTATGAGCTTCAGCTCTGGTCTGGTTCTAAAATCTACCTATAGATTCTCTCTTTAGTTTCCATCTCCGTATGGATGACTTCCTCCAATATTTTAATATCTTTAGGCATTTTAACCTCAACATCCAAATACTCACCTCTATGGTATAGGCCAAAGGTGAGTCAAACTTTGATTTTATGTGTAGATGGCATTTGGACGTTCATACATGTAGGACTTAGTTCTTAGATGACTAGCTTTATGATATGTTTATGCAATAATTAAGGTAAGAGGCTCACCTTGAGGTCCTAAAGAATGAACCTACCTATTATGATGAAGATATTAATGAGTTTATGATGATTGAAGTGTTTGAGGTATGTGCAGGCACACAACCCTTACCTTCTCAAAATTCATCCTCTTTACATGATCACAACTATAATATGATCGATGATCGTGTCACTGATTCTCTTCTTGAGAAGAAGGAAAATAAGGACAACTACAAGGTCAATGATATAAACAAGAAGATAGATAAAAAAGGATTTTGACCCTACCATATTTTTTAACTTACATTGGATGAGAGATATGATGATAATAATTATGCCACCTAGAAGTCTGGTGTGCAAGCCTCATCTGCATCTCAGAGTTATCCTCTTGTGGATCCCATCCATAAGTTGAATGTTTTGAAGGAGCCTCTACCTAACCATAATAAGGAGAACAAGAATAATAAAAAAAATAAAGTAAAGGCTATGGCCCCACATTCCCCTTCTTGCTCTTTCACCTCTTTTGACTCCTCTTCTGAGGCTGACCTAAGAGGGAAATCCAAGCATGAGATTAACAAGGTTATTTATGCTATTGACATAGCCTCTACTAGGTATGAGTGTTTTGTCAACATGTACTCTGGTTGGCCCATCAACCCTATTAGAGAGACTAGTGGTGTTAGACCTCTTATCCAACCCATAAAAGTAGAGAACCCCAAAGTCAAATTTGACTTTTAGCATAACATCTCTCCCTAGGTTAGACAATGTCCTTAATCCATCATAGAGGAGTTATAGGGCCTCTCGATTGGGATATCCATTTAGGACCTTCTTTGCCTTTGCCCTGAGTAAAGGGGTCTCATCTTCAATGAGATTGGCCTCCCTCATGAGGCTCTACTACATGATGATGTTAAAGTTTTGTTCACTCTAATACACATGAGCACCCTCATCCTCCTGTCTTATCTTTTAACCTAGCCTCTTTTCTAGATGCTTTAGTTATCACAAAGAGGACTCATTTCCCTCTCTAAATCAAGACTTCTATGGATGATTTCTACATCAAGTAGTGCATTATCAATAAAGGAGCTATGTTGGACATCATGCCCCTATTTGTGTTCAATGAGCTTAGGATCAGTTGAAAAAAGATCTCTAATCCTTGCCATAACTATGTTATTTTCAATAATGACATAGTTATGCTAATTGAGAACATGAATCTTTAGGTCAAGTTTGGCCCTAATATTTTTAGAATCAATTTTTGTGTGTTAGACCTTGATGTTTTATACAACATGATTCTTGGCCATCCTTAGACCACTACCATGCTGGCCATTATGTTGGCCATGTTTTGGATGGCGTAGTTTGTGCAAAAAGGTGAGGTTCATACCTTGGAGGTTGACCTAGATCCTTTTGCATTCCTTTAGGTTAAGATAAAGCCCTCAAGAGAGACTTTGGTTGTCTATTTATGGGGTTTTATAGAATAACATACACCCTCCATTTATGAATCTCACTTCTTCAAGGATGATCGATTCGACTCGATTCAGTATTGGTTAGCATTCATTCCTTCAAATTTTACCACATGTCAGCTAACTCCCTCTTCCACTTTGAAACACTAGGCTAGCCCATCTCTTTTTAGATACCTCTTCCAAGATGTCTCTTTGGATGTTGAGCTCCCCCTTATATTACACTTTACCCATTGAAGTGTAAGATCTCTCCATGCATCTCCCATTAAGGCCGCTAAGATGGTTGAGTCCAATCTTGAGTGTTATTTCATTAATGTTACGATGCATAAACTATTAAAGGAGAGAAAGGATTACACTGTGCTCATGTGGGATTTATTTAAGAATCATTATCCCCTTGATCACCTTGGTTTTGAGATTTCTCTCATAGATGGACCAACCCCAGGCCTTCCTACAGTGAATGTTCTAGTAATTGATCCTAAAGTTTTAGAGGAGTCACTCCCTCCTATGCTTGCATTTTTCAAAAAAATAAATGCCATGGATGTTAAAAGATCTATAGATGTCAACCTTGACACTTTAACAAGGCCTAAGATCATCAAGATCAGTGCTATCCTTGCTCCTAAAGAATGAGATGTTTTAGTCACCTTCTTGCATGAAATTTTAGATGTATTTGATTAGGAATACATTGATATGAAGGATATGGATCCTAGCATAGTCATCCATAACCTTGTTATGGATAACAAGACCTGACCCATTCACCAAAATCAATAACCCATGGATCTTCAAGTTTCCCAATTGGTCAAAGTAGAGATCAAGAAACTTATCTAAATTAGCTTTATCCAAGATGTTGACTACCCTTAATGGATTTATAACATTGTCCCCATTTTCAAAAATAATGGGTCAATTTAGATTTGCATCAACTTTTAGGATCTCAATATGGCTTTCCTAAAGGATAACTTTCTTACTCCTTTGATAGACTAGATTATTGATTTTACCACTAGTTTTGAGATTATGTCCCTCATGGATGGTTTATTTAGGTATAACCAAGTCTAGATTACACCCAAAAACTAGCACAATATGACATTCACTACCCCATGTGGTACCTTTTGTTATGCCATCATGCCTTTTGGTCTAAAGATCATTGGTGACACATATCATCATGTCATGGCCCATTTTTTTCATGACCCTATCCACAAAATAGTTGAGTGTTATGTTGATGATCTCCTTGGAAAATATTATAAGTGGGATGAGCATGTATGAGACCTTAGAATCATCTTTGAGCATCTCTGAGAGTATCACATCAGTCTCAACATCAAAAGTACATTTTTAGTGTTTCAACTGGAAAGCTTCTTGGCTTCCTCATCTTGTAAAGGGGTATTGAAGTGGATCAAAAAAATATCAATGTGATCTTGGAGATTCCTCTCTCACATAAAATCATCTAATTACAATCCTTCCTTGGAAGGCTCAATTTTCTCAAACATTTCCTCAAGGAGTATGCCCATAAATCCATACCCCTCACACATCTCTTGTGCAAAGACACTCTATTCTTATGGTCTATTGAATTCCAAATGGCATTATAGGATTTGAATCATCTAAATCATAATCCTCCCATCTTTATGGTACCCATTGAGGGGTATGAGTTCATTTTATACACCTATATCACTAATCTTTCCATTAGGGCATGCTATGTCAAAAGGATGACACTAATAAGGAGGGAGCTATTTCTTACATCTCTCACACACTAGTTGGAATTGAACTCAATTATTCTCTTTTTGAGTATTAGTGCCTCTCTTTCATCTTATTTATAAATAATTTATGGAATTACATGTTGGGTTAGACTACCAATGTGATTGTTCAGTCTGATCTACTTTGCTACTTACTTGGAAAGACACATCTTTCTAGAAAGACTGCGAGGTGGATCATGCTTCTTTGGGAGTTTGACTTCTACATTGTTAACCAAAAGTATACCAAGGGATTGGATATGGCTAACCAAATCATTGAGTATCCATTACACAACCTGACATGGAGCTAGTTGATGATGCCTTTCCTGATGAGATGGTTTACTCAATTGACTATGTTGAGGTCTTCAAGTGTGATTAGTATCATGACATTGTCTATTACCTTATAAACCAATCTTATCCTAATACCACATATTTACAAGAACATTATTGTATCTATAATCTCACCATCTAATATTTCATCTTTTTCAAGAGAGGCCTCGATGGTGTGTTGATGTAGTGCCTCACCCCTAACGATCTTGCACTTAAGGAGTCCCATAAGAGTGTTTACAATGGCCACTTGAGAGGGTAGGCCACCACTCAACATATTATCAAGATGGGTTACTACTAGTCTACTCTTGTTAAGGATCCAATATAGTACACCAAGAAGTCTAAGATGTTTCAAGTCATAGGGGATGTTATCAATGCCCCAATTGACCTATTACACTCTATTTTAGCCACTTGATCTTTCTTGTTTGGGATCTCAAATTCATCAACAAGTTCAAACCCACCTCTTCTAATGGCCATCATTGGTTCATCACTACCACTAAGTATCTTATGAAGTGGGTTAAAGCCATACCTATTAGTGACATATGTGGGAAGACCATGACCAAGTTCATCCTAAACCAAATTATTTGTAGGTTTAGGGTTCCCAATGAAATCACGACCGATAATGGCCCAAGATTCCAAATCCTTGAGATGCGTGAGCTCACTCAACATTTTAGGTTCAAGCTTTATTTCTCTTCTACCAATTGTCCCTAAGGAAATGGGTAAGTAGAGTCTTCAAATAAAACTTTGAAGAAGATGATTCTCCATACCATTACCTAGTCTAAGAGAGAATGACACCTCATGATCTATCCTACCCTTTGGGCCTATCAAAATAGATTTCAAATAACCACAAAGGCAACCCCATACTCTCTCATGTATGGGTCTAAGGTTTTTCTTCCCTTAGAGGTCTTAATCCCTTCACTATGGGTTCATACATTCAATTCTCTCTTTAATGAGGAAGAACACACTACTCACCTCACTGATCTTGAGAAATTAGATGAGTGATGCCTAACCACTCTTGAGTACAATTGTGGTTACCAACACTATCAGCACTACTAGTTCAAGAAGTTGGGGCACCCTCCTTAGTTCAAGGTGGGTGATATGGTCCTTAATTTTGAAAAAGATCACTTCAAGAAGGGAAAACTCATGCACAAGTGGTTTGGCTCTTTTGTCATCACCACCTCTCTATAAAATGGGGCCTTCCATCTCTTGATTCTTGAAGGTGAGCCCCCATAACACCCAATCCATAAGTTATACCTCAAGACATTTAATGTCTAGGGCCTGCATGGCCCTCCAATAAAGTTTCCTATGGTGGCAAAGCAAACCTTTAATCTCTACTGTGACCACTACCATCCATGCCATTGGTATATGTGTATGTAAGTAGGTTATTTATTAGAAGTTCCTACTATCTAATCACATGTATGTAGTATTCTATATCAGATGAAACATGCACATCACACATAAAATCATATACACACATGTGATAATAATGATAAAATCACTATATATATATATTGTAAAAAATACATGTTTTTCTTTAGGTACATCTCGTAGCCCCTAAAAATTGCAACATGGGTGGTTACACATGTATACCCAATCAACCTATGTCTAGGTGATATATATGATAGTCATACTCTAGGTGGAGATATCGATCTATGCCTCTTGAACAATCAAGCTACGATCTCTTTTAGTGTAACCAATCAGTCTACCCTTGCTCTAAGTACCTCAGCTCCTCTAGTCTACTCTTGATCTAGCTCAACTCATAACCAATCGATATTATCTTTGAATCTCTCTAGTATCACCTTGGTCTTCACTACATCCATCCTGTGGTTTGATATCGATGGCTCACACCTCGCTAACTTGGCCTCTAGCTATGGAATCTTATGTCGTGTCCTCACTAGCTTGAGTGAGGCTCATGCACCCACATGTTAGAATCAAGTATGTGGCTCTACCCTTATTGGTAGATGTGGTACCTACTTTATTAGTTGTGTCCCCACCACATCAAGAAATAAATCCCTCAGTAGTAGGTCTACCTAGGGTCTAGTCTATCTAGGCTGGTGTCTTGTATAAAAACACATAAAACACATATGTTAATCACATATCTGATCTCACTAAGGATGAGTATAAAGATGAAGTGATAATTAGAAAATACAATTATCTTAGCTAGCAGTATTGATGAACTTTGTATCCCTCTTACTAGTCATGCTCCTCCTGGCAATAATGGTCTTCATCCTAGTGGACTCTCTCCACCATCACCCCTTGCACTTCCTCAACTGCTTGTCAAGCTCAACCCCAACTGGCCTAGGCTATGATTGTCTCCCTCACATAGCCTACCTCCCTAGATGATGGTATGATCCTTATGGACCTCGAAGCTCCTCCCATGCTAAGTAGGGATCTAACCTAATATTCTTCAACCATGCTATAAACCTGTAAGGATCTTTGATATAGCTCAACAATATGTCAAGATCCAAGGTGGTTTGCATGGACCTTACCCTAACTATGAACCATGCATCTAGTAATACACCCTCTTTTAATGTGGGGTATGACTCACTGCCATATGGCATCCTCAATTGCATTAGATGGAGCCTCTCATAGGCCCATGATATGAGTAGACTAAGCTATGTCAATATACCTAACCTTGTGTACTAGATGTGATCTAGCTATTGGTATAATCTTCTTAGGATGTACTATCCCTAAGAGAATATCTATCCTTCCTCAACTTACTAGACAACTCCTATCCATGATAATGGTAGCCATCTTACACTCTGATTGATGTAGAGCCTCTGAACCATGTCCCTACTATCACTATCTGAAAAGTGGATACCCCTAGAGATGACTATGTAATCTACACTCCATGGTTATTTTTCTATGGCTAGGGTCCCACCAAGTAGATCTCTACTTCTATTACATCTTACATCGGTGGTATCTCTATCTCTATACCCATCAGCTCCACCCCATAGAGTCTATAGACATCCTCTATGATAAGGATGGCCTCTAGCTCAAGACCTAGATGGAACATGTTCCTCTTAGGTACCCATGTGGTTACCAATGCATTTATTAGGTATCTAGAGTAATATAGTGAAGGGACATATACTAGCTACCAAAGTCTTGCACTCTACAGGTGATCTTGGTCTGCCACTGGTAGAACATCAACCTCCTCAGCCAACCATATATGAAATCTCTCTTGGGTGGTCACCTCATACAACCCATCTACCTATGTTGGACCATATATTACTTATGAAGTCCCTCCATCCTCTAATAGGATAACTCCTCTAGGTGTCTACACAAGAAAGCAAATAGGCAAATGGATTAGACAACTAGCTGAAAAAAGAGTATGAATAAGTAAAAAATGAGTAAGATACTTTATTTTTTATCTATCTACTTATTTTTTCTCCCTCAATTCTCTTATATCCCCTTTTGGGACCTCTCAGGCTCCTCCATGCTCTTTGAAGGCCTTTTTTGGCACTTCATTGCTGAGGGCCATGACTTTCGAGGCAAAGTTACATCTTGGGTAGGCTAGGCCATGGCCTATGTTAGGATGCCCTAGAAGCCCCCAGGGCTCCTCTTTTCTCTCTCCATAGGGTACCATTTGGACCCCTATTGGTATTGGTTTACCCATGTCATCGAGCCCATCATTTTGACTTCTTGTTCTACTTGATTCATCCTCTAAATCAATTAAAATGAGTCAAAATGTGTTTAGGGCCTCCCAAACCCTAAAAAAATGAATAAATTTGATAAAATTTGTTCATCAAACTTACCCAAACCATATTGTGCATCTCTGATTCTCTCTTATGTTCTTGTATGCTTTTCTTGGGCTTTGGTTTCTCATGGGCTCTCATCTGGCTCTCTCAGAGTTAAAATGACCTCTTTTCTCTCTTTTTTCCTCTTTTAGCCCCTTTTTCTTATTTTTTTTGGGCCCTTTTTGGTTTTTTCACCCATTTTTATGTTTTAGACCATGAAACCTCCATCTTAGAGCTTTTATCATGTTCTAAACAAATTTATGGCCTCCATTTTTTTATTTTAGGCTTATTTAAGTCTACTCTGGCCCCATTTTGGTTCCTAGGACCCCTTTTAGGTCCTTGTTAACCTCATAGGCCCATGTCCCATCTTGTGGGCACCCAGGGATAAAAATTACTTGTACTTATTTTAGTTATTCCTTTATATACTTTTTGATAGTCAATCTATTATAACTCCCTTTCTTTCTTGTTCATCATGGTTGCAAGTATGGCTATTAGATGGCTATGGTGGTTCGGGACTTACTCTAGTCTTACCCTTTCCCTTGTTACCTCTCACCATGGCTAGTGTTGGTCAAAATTTATGATGGTGGCTTGAATTCATTATTTTTACCTTCATGTAACTCAATTACACTAATTTTCTTTGACATCCCCTTTCTACAGTCATTTGTCTTACATCCTCAACCCCCATCATGGTGTACCTCTTAGTAGTGATACAAACTGATGGTGGTAGTTGGGGTAATCCAATACTAGTAGCTACAACTTGAGTTATCGATGATCAATGGGGTCATGAGCTTATTGTGGATGGTTTCTTCCTTACCAATGAGATGAATAATGCCACCAAGTATTATGAAAGCATTAACACCTTGACCAATGCCCATGAGTTAGACACATACTATGTGTAGTTATTTTTTGAGTCACTCTTAGATGTATCTCAACTCACCAGTGTTTGGGCCATCCTTAGATCTAAGTTTGTCCCCCTCTTCAAGGTGGCATGTGATTTATTCTCTTTCTTCAAGGACATCCAATTTACCCATATCCCTCATAGGGAGAATACTAGGGCTAACACTTAGTGAATGTCATTATATATAGTATGATGTTATTTGATGTCACTCATGTCCCTTATTTATAGGAGTTGGAGATGGAGCTGGAGTTGAAGCTAGAGCTAAAACTGGAGCTAGATTCTAGATTATGTAGCATTTTGCACTCTCACTTGTGGATCATGTCATTGACTTCTTCCACTACCATCCTTATTTGGTAAGTACAAGTAATATTTCCTTTGATATTTGTAGTTATTTATTTTTATTTTCTTTGGTGTGGCTTCTAGGTATTGCACAACACTCCTTGTTCATTTGAACATCAACTACTTGTACTTTGGGGGTATATGTAATCATACTTCCCATGACCCTAATCTTCCATATGATTATACATTGGCACACATGTAGACTACCAACCATAGACATCCTACTTTGAGACATCCACCACCTAATTAGACCTCTCCTACATCATGTTCATACCCCTTATACATCCCTAGTTCACATTGAGCCTTTTGAACACAAGACATGCCTTTTTACAAACCCCTTAGGGCCTCCTAAGAGCTTGTTGACCAACACCAGTAAAATTTTGAGTTAGGACATGGCTTGTGTGAAGGAAATACATGACTTAGGCCACAAATTTCCTTCACCAAAGTTGTGGCCTAGGTAAAATATTATAAAAATCCCCAATTTAAAACCAAACAACAAAAAATGGCTACTTTTAGGTTATTTGGTAGATTTAGGCAAGGATATATGTCTCTTTCTCATTCATTTAAGCCTCTCTCTCTTCTCATTCCATCTCTATTATGATTATTCTTCCCTCTCTTAACTCTCATGCCTTCTTGAGTCCCTCTTGGTTCATTCTTGGCACTATTGAGCTTGATTGGGGATAGAGAATCCCATATGCTATTACAATCTTGGCTTGGAGACTCCATTAATGCTCTCAGTTGTTAATTCTTCCTTGTGAATTGAACCCAAGCTCATAAATTTTGCATTTCACTTGATTTTTGCACTTGGTTAGAGCTATTACACCATTACAAGTTCTCACTTCACCTCCTCTTTTGCTCTCGGGTTTTGGTTTAGACTTCAACTTGTACCTAGCTTGGTCTTCCTCCTACCTTGTTTCCTAGCTTGGATTATTGGTTGGTAGAATATCTACACTTCATATTTGAGCTTGATCTAAGGGTAATTTTTAATTCAAAGTGAAACTCCTTTTTTTTTGTAGTGTATATGCTAAGGTTTGAACTATTTTAGTGAAATAATTATTATTTTTATATTGCTTAGAGTAGCTTCCAAAGTTTATTGTATTTGTATATGTCCAAAGAATACTTTCATTGCTTGAAATATTAATTTTTTGATTACCATTTATCTCTTTTGAATCTTTCCTCATTGCATATGTAGAGATATACATGCTCAAAACACACTAGAAAACTCACTCAAACATTCTCTCCCTCTCTTGCTAAAAACTAGAACATTGCATTGATAGACAGCAATAGTATTGAGTTGGAAAGATGAATAAAATATAGAATAGGCATGGTCTTGAACCTTTACTTAAAAACATATTTATTACAAAAAATGTCTATCATTTATCCTCAAAATGCCTTAATTACTAGATTTACATTTCATTGGTTATCTCATTTTATTCAATATTGTTGCTTTTATATTGTTTATGCAACCAATAGTATAATTTTAGCCACTTGATTTACTATGGTTAGACCCATTAGAGTAAATATCACACTTTATGTACCTATTTAGGCTATCCCTAACCTATTTTTTAGGTTTATCTATAACTTGGTGCAATCTGGCAAACTGGATAGCCACTATAGATCCCCTGAGCCTTTTAGCCTCTTAGTTGTTTGGTTTAACACCCTACCAAACACTGGTGGTTCCATTCAAATTCTTTGAGATACACTAAAAATACTAAAAAAATATTTTTATATCCTTAAAATGTCCATATAGATGTGTTTATAAATATAATTCATTTATTGGTCTTACGAGGCACAAGATATACCACCCACTAACAAGTTTTCTAATTTTAAAGAGAGATTTGGCTATGAGAGAAAACTCCTTACTATGTCATACCCATGATGAGAAAGAGAGAATCATCTTAGGGTTTCTTATATGACTTGCCTATTCAAGTATGGGATTTGATAATTTGTCTCTATCCTTCACATTTATACTATAATGCATAATAAAAGTTTGCTCAGTTTCCTCACTCAAGGACGAGGATATTCTCTTGAGGGATGCATCTGGTCAACTATAAAATACACTCTTAGGGCCCAAAAAATGCCAAAAAAGGGTTATTATAGCCTTAAAAAACCCATTCAAACATGTTTGCATATATTATTCATCAATTGGGTTTATGAGGCACAATATATGCCCTCCACTAACCAAATTTTGGCCCTTTAAGAGAGATTTTTCTATGAGAGAAAACTCATTACCATGTCTCACTCATGTTGAGTTGGAGAGAATACTCTAGGGTATTCTTAAAGGACTCATCCATGCAAGTGTGAGAGATGATAGTTTATCTATATCCCTCATAGTTATCTTGTAATGTGTGACCAAACTTAGTTTGCACACATAGGGATGAGGAGATTCTCTTAAGGGATGCATCTGATCCACTACAACTTGTTCTCATAGGGACCAAAAAATATTGGATAAGGGATATTATAGCCTTAAAACACCCATCTAGACATGTCCACATATATGGTTCATTGAATAGGATGATAAGGCACAAGATATGCTCCTTACTAACCAAATTTTAGTCCATTCTAAAATATTTGGATACGAGAGAAAACTCATTACCGTGTCTCACTCACTTTGAGTTAGAGATAATCCTCCAATATCTCATTAGAGGTCTTGTCTATGTAATTTTAAGATATGATGACTCATCTCTATCCCTAATAGTTTTCCTGCAATGTGCAATCAAAGTTCACTCACTTTTCACACTTAGGGACAAGGAGATTCTCTTAAGGGATGCATCTAATCAACTGTAATTCGCACTTTTAAGGACTAAATAATTATGGATAGGGGATTTTATAGCCTTAAAATTCCCATTTGGATGTGTATGCAAAGATGTTTTTTTAAATGGGTAAATGATCCATAAGATATACCCCCCACTGACCAAATTTTGATCTATTCTAAGAGATTTGGCTATGAGATAAAACTCATTTCTATGTCTTGATCATGTTGAGATAGAGAGAATCCTCTTAAGTATTATTAGATGACTTATAAATGAAATTATAGGAGATTATGGATCATGTCTATCCCTCAGGATTATCTTATAATTCATGACCAAAGTTTTCTCACTTTTCACACTTAGGGATGAGGAGATTCTCTTAAGGGAAGCATCTGATTAACTATGAATTGTGCTCCTGGGGATGATTGAGACAAAACAATGGGCATTCTAACCTTAAAACACCCATATAAATGTATCCATATAAATGGTTTTTTGATTGGCATGATGAGGCAAAAATATTCCCCCATTAACCAATTTTTAGTTAGTTTTAAGATATTCAACTGTGAGAGAAAAATTATTACTATGTCTTGCTCATGTTGATTTAGAGAGAATCCTCCAAGATTTTGTCATAAGAATCATCCATGAAAGTGTGGTAGCTAACATTTTATGTCTATCCCTAATAGTTATCCTATAAAATGTGACCAAAATTTACTCACTTTTTACACTCAGAGATAAAGTGATTCTCTTAAGGTATGCATCTAGTCAACTATAATTTGCACTCCGAGGGCCCAATCAAGACTGGACAAGGGTCATTATAGCCTTAAAATTACCATTCAAACATGTCCATATAGATGGTTCATAAATTTTCCTGATGAGGCATAATATATGCATTATACCAACCAATTTTTGGCTCATTTTGAGAGATATGGATGCGAGAGAAAACTTATTGTCATGTCTCATTCATTTCAAGTTAGAGAGAATCCTCCAATGTGTTCTCAGAGGACTCATATGTAAAATTATAGGAGTTGATGGCTCATATCTATCCCTCATAGTTATCTTATAATATATGACTAAAGTTTTCTCACTTTACATAATTAGGGATGAGGAGTCTCTCTTAAGGGATGCGTTTAGTCAACTATAACTTAAACTTTTGAGGGCCAACCAATTCTAGATAGGGGATATTATAGCCTTAAAATTCTCATTTGGATGTGTCTATAAATATATTTCATTCATTAGGTAGACAAGGTAGAAGATATGCCACATTGACCAAATTTTTGTCTATTATAAGAGATTTGGTTGCAAGACAAAAGTCATTGTTGTGTCTTGCTCATGTTGAGTTAGAAAGAATACTTTAGGGTGTTCTTAGAGGATTTATACATATAAGTATAAGAGATAACATATCTTATCTAGACATTATAATTCTCTTTCAATGTGTGACCAAAGTTTTCTCAATTTGAACAATCAGGGATGAGGATATTCTCTTAAGGGATACATCTGATCAACTGTAACTTGCACTCTTAGGGCCCTATCAAGACTGGGCAAGGGTCATTATAGCCTTGAACATGACCATCTAGATGTGTTCACAAATATGGCTCATTTATTGGGATGACGAGCTATAAGATATGCCCCATTGACCAACTTTTATTCCATTCCAAGAGATTTGGCCATGAGAGAAAACTCATTGCCATGTCTCGCTCATGTAGAGATAGAGAGAATCCTCTAGGGTGTTCTCAAAGGACTCATCCATGTAAGTGTAGGATTTAACAGCTTATCTCTAGCCCTCATGGTCCTCTACAAACACTTTATCATTCATCCTAAGATACTTAGGTAATATCTACTCTCTTTAGGCCCATTTTTAAACCACTTAATTACTAGGATTTTTAATGTTTGATTATGTTCTTACCATAGGTATATCATACCCTTATAGGTCTCTTCAAAATATCCACTTTGAGTAAAAACATTATTATTTAAGGATTATCCTTGTAGATTTCTCTTCTCATGACCAATAAAATAATTTCTCAATATCACACACTCTATCCAATCTACTATATAGGTTTCACTATTATTAACACTTAGAACTTTGCTCCCTAAACCTTAGTCATAGGTTTAAAACTAGTCCACTAACAAACACTTAAAAAAAAATATGTAATGGTTTTATCCATACCTTTCAGGTCTCTTACACCAACAACCCTATCTCACTTATTTGATAAATATTCCTTAAGATTTTCATACTTGAGCTTGTCCATCTTCTTTAGTTGCTTATGCTGAAATATCAATTCTCTCTTTAAGGAAACTTTCATTCTTTGCATTTGTATTCTCTCTACTATCAACCAAATTTACATTCTTACCTTGGATTAATTATGTGATTATGAAACAAATCAACCTTAACCTATCATGGGCACTTATTATATTGGCCTTCCTACAATATGCTAACATGTCATTTAAGGAGCTTTGTTTTTGTTTTTTTTGTGTCATAGCAAGAGAAACAAGGGTAATTGATATCAATCTACAATGACACTCAACCTTTACTAGGATTCCTTATTTGAGGTCTAACTCAATACTCTTTCACTATAGGTCTATCTATTTATTATAGGTATATGTTTACTAATTTTGTCCTTTTAACTTTATTCTCTATGATTGGTCTTAAATGACCAATAAGACTCTTTATATGGTTTCACCAACTCCACTATACTTATATTCACTCTCCTTTGATGTTTAATGTTAGGTTTAGATAGCTAAGAATACAAAGTTCTTGTCAACCATTTTGTCTATAACATAACTTTGTCTTATTTTGTATTCTTCAATGTAGAATCCCCCTTTTAGATGAGTGGTAAGGTATGTTTATGTTTAAATGAGTGTAAAGTGAATTTTCCATCATAATAACAAACTCTGAAGTCCCTTTCCCAAGGTTCATGCCCTTACAACTAACCACAAGGGCTTATAGGCCTTCCAAGGTAATTTGAAAATTTGAACATAAGATTTTGGTGGGAAAAATTTGAACACAGACTAGAAGTGATATTATCAAGACTCTAAGTACTTAAAAACCCTTGCATGACCCAAATAGAACTCTAAATATAGTTCATATATATGAATATGATCAATCCATCATATAATATGTTATTGGACATATTGATATCCCTCTATTATATAATTGTTTTACTTATAATAATCATGCATATTTTGGAGAAACTGATGAATTTGATATGCAAATCCAAATTTATATGTAATGAAATGTAAATAAAATAAGTAAATAGGAAATATCACATGTAAATGTAAAATATACATAGTGATGAAGCACATAAATTAGAGAAAAATGTGGATTATTTTATCCCCATATAAATTAATAATGATCAATGATCAATAATATGTGTAAACATTAAATGATCAAAATATAAAATACACATAGGTAAAGGAAGCTTATTTATTGAATGATATATATGTGTATATTCAATGTTCTATGTAATAATGACATAAATAATAAAACATATATCATGAAAACATGTAGACCATAACATGTACATATACAAAATTCACCATATAGGAATACAATGTGGAACATATCGGCATACAATATCGATTGTGCGTACAACTAGATCCCTAACACAATAACTAGCTCTTCTATTTATTACCTTTAAATAAATTGTGATTTGTTGTCATAGATCTAGAACCAGGGGTGATAGATTACTCAATATGAGGAGAGACTCTCCTTTTAACATGTGATTCATAAAATAATTGATCCATAGAATCTAAAAATTATTGTGTCTGCACAATGTATGAAATATTAAATTTAATGCATTAAAATTATATATTAAAAATGATAACTTTTTCATGAACAATTTTTTTCCAAATGATTATAGACTCACCATATTATACCTAAATGGCTATCGAGGGATACAAGATAATGTGTACACTTAGGATGGATAATCCTATGGAACATACATATATCATTACATCTAGATGTGTACACATTTATGTAAATATGATAAAGAATATCATTTCTTGAAGCTATTTTTTTACTATGTCTTATCACCAGACTCCGTCTCTAAATCACGACCTATTTTAGAGATAATGGATCCTTAGATGTAACCACAACATCATGAAAAACTTGTTGTCATCCATGAGGAGTTCCCATAGCATCCCTTATCATCTATAAAACCAATAAATGAATAATGTGTGAATCCAATGAGCATGATAAAAAATATATGACTATAATATATTGTAAAACATAGTTATTTTCAAGGGATAATAAATATAAATGAATAAATATGAAATTTGAAAGTTTCCAAACCTGAGTATAGGGTACACTAGTTATGATTACATTCTCTATAATAGAATCAAGACTTGTTGAGCTACCCAAAATATCACTAATGACATATACAAACAACAGATAAAAAGTTTAGTCAAATAAATTAGTAAATTAAGTAAACACATACTTAAAAATAAACTTAATAGTCTTTTAAAAACATAAATAAACTATAATTAAAATTAAAATTATGTATCAAATATATATGGTGAAGTAGATAACTCCTATACATCAAGTTGAGGTGTCCTGAGAGGACTTATTAAAACTACTAAAACTAGCATAGTGTCTAGTATGCCAGTGTCATGATCTACTAAAACATCTATAGGTGATGTATGTTCTAACATGTTAGTATCCTTTGGTCTTGAAGCAATTATGGGAGTACTCTTAGGAATCCTAGTGTCTTAAGGTACTGAAGGAGTTGTAGATGAAATATAATGAGAAGTACTAGTACACTACACAAATGTAATTCTAGTCTCCATAGATGTATTCCATGTATGTCATCCCTAAATAAGAATTATTTTAGACTTCCTCACACATAATGTGTAATAATGTACAATAAATATATCATGAGTAGAAGAAGGAGGGACACTAACACCACTACCACCAACACCACTAGCACCAATACCACTACCACCAACACCACTAGCACCAAAACCACTAGCACCAATACCACTACTAGACATATCACCACATAGAGAATGAGTATAAATCCTCAATGTATGCATACCATGCTCAATCATAACTTATGTTAGAATCATAACCACATCAAGGGTGTCCATCTATATGGTATGATGAAAATTTTTAGGGATAGAAGATTTTTTTATTTTTCTTCAGTTTCTCTAAATTTAGCTAGGATGGTTTTGGTCTCACATAACACTAGGTCTTTCAAGTGAAGACCCACCTCTCCTAACTTGAGAGGCCTTCATGTCAAAATAATTTTGAATTTGTTACAATATCAACTCATAATAAAGTTTTCTCAAAATGTTTAATGAAACCTAATTATTATTTCATGGAGGCTCATAAAACACCATTCACCACCTATCCTAATAGTTATTTTTTATCCCCTCATGAACATACCAATCAATAATAATATGGTTAAAATTCACAGGTGGTGGTTGGTTGGTTCCACACTTAACAAACAAAGTGCACACATCTTATTTTATTATTTTTTTCTTAACACCCTCATATGATAATTTATTAGAATAAAATTATTTCAAGACCTCTCTTTTATCTAGATGTTGTCATTCAAAATGTGCACCCATGGATGATTTATGGTGCAAGATATTTTACAATAAGGCATAAAGTTCAAATGCCTTATGTAGGGTGAAAAAATGTTTGATGCTAGGCATGGGAGTGTTATCACTTACCTATTCATGTGAAGCATTGGTTGTTTCATCAAAATTATGGGAAAGTCCCCAATGTGTGGGACCTTTGCACTCCTTGGGATGAGCCTCTAGAGTAGGCTAGATTCATTCTATTCTAAGTGCACATGGTATAAACTAGTACACAAACCTATAAAGTAAAAAAGGTAAATTTATCACTAATATAAACCTAAGATCTTGAGGGAAATGAGAGGGAGAAGGTAATAATTCTAAAACTAAATGGTGATACATCAAGAATAGAGCAAACACTCCTACTACCATAGACACACTAAAAATATTTGAGAATAAAAAATTATCACATAGAATCTACCATGGACACCCAAAATGCATAAGTGTTTCATATAGAGGCATGGGAACATGAATTTACAATAATAGGTATGATAAATGATCCATAAACAATGTCAACATAGACCCATATGCTCGTAGATCATGACTTGCAAGTGAGTTTCAAGTTCCAAACATAGGTCTTGGGAATGGAAAATGATGAGAGGGATAGATGTTACCCATAGGAAAAGTTCAAAAAAAATAACACACAATTTTTAAGAATAATAGAGGGATGTGAACTTAATTTTTATTAACATGCAAGGTTCAACCAACATAAGTGCTCTTGGAGGGAAAATTTTGGTAGCGTGAGGTTGCCTAAAAATGTTGACTTTTTTAAAAATAAGGTGATGGGATTTATAATGGATCAAGACCTTTATAATTAATGTGCCCCTTAGGGTAGAAGATATAGTCTTTTAATTTTATTGTGGTGCCACATCCATGTTTCTTCAATTCTACCTAATGATCTAGATTTAGGAGTTGGTGACAAGATTCTTATAGATCCACGTGCATGTCTAAGAGTAAAATATGTTTATTATAGTTAGAGAGGAGGTGTGTGATCATGTTATAATGTTTGATAACCACTTATGTATTTACTTATTTTGACAAGGCCTCAAACATTGCTCAACTACTTTTCCAACTACCTCTTTATACTTTACTACCACTTATCAAGCACTACACAGGTCTCCCTTGAAATACCACATCTTTGCTACATGTCTATTTGGGAAATATTATCTTATGACTTTTAGGGACATTTACGCATTGAGGGATGTAGAGATAGACTGTGAAGTGGGCCATGAGTAGGTGAAGGGTGAAAATATATAAGCCTTCTATGGGGGTGCATGAATTTTAACTCTTTGTACCAAGTCCCCTTTAAATAGTCTTCTCAAGTATTTTTTTTATATTGGGGTCCACATTAGTCTATGAAGTATCATGTGTGAAACATCAATTATAGTCTATGATTTATGATAGTGTAGAAGTGAGATTCTGTGAATTAGTGTGAGACTCTATCATGGAGGCATAATCAATATTTTGAATAGGAGTGTACAATCTAAAGACCAAGATATTTTTACCTTTGAAACTACATGCCATTTATTCTTGTGTGATGGAGGGTTCCTACATGGGGAATGCATTAAAAACTCCTTATGCATGCAATTCAACACTTAGTCAATTCAAAGATTTGTGTTATCTATTTTGGGCATGGACACAAATGAGGGGCGGATATGCATGACTTACTTTAAATAACTCGATACTTGAAGGCATGAAAATATTCTATAGGATTTTTGTGAGCTATACACAATATTGGGGTGACTTAGAAAGTCAATAATTCTAGTAACCTCTATGAGTTACTTGCCTACTAAGTGGGAATCTGGTTGCCTTTGAAGTAATCCATTGGGCATGAAGTTATTGAAACTTTTGGTCCTCTCATCTTCGAATGTACTAACTATGTATTCCTAGATTTATAATGAACTTAGATCCTCCTAAAAAAATAAGCTAACCATGCCAAAGGAACTTAGAGGAAATATATCTAAGCTAAGAGAAACATTGTGCATAAGCACTTTGAGGTAATAAAAACTATCCTAAAAAAATATGCACAAGGCACTTAGGGAAATGAAAAACGTCAAATATACTTATTTAAAAATTATACCAGAATCAATAGAGATATTTCTTGAGACTGATATCATTGACTAGGATAAGCTATTTTTCTTAACTCATTTTAGTGAGTTAGAAAGCATTAGCTTGCTGACAACTAGTGATAATATATGGGCCACTCCATATCATGTCAAATTTAGTATGCCTTCCAAATTTTGCTCTATCTACATCCCATTTAAGCACTAAATCTCCTTCTTGTAAACTTTTATCAGTGGCCCTTTTATGAAAGTCCTCTTTTTATGGGCCTATTGAAGTTGTATAGTGTGTGTAGCCTATGCTTTAGTCTCTTTGAGCTCCATTAGCTCTACTAGTCTTACTATGAGTGGATCACTTTCAAGAAAATCAAATTTATGGATGAGTTCTAATGAAAGAAACTTGAGAAATATGGGAAATCTAGCCTCTCTCCCATAAACTAACATGAAGGGTGAATTTACCAACACTCTTTTGGGAATGACTCGATCAACCCAAAGGGTAGTCCTTAGCTTAGTGTGCCAAGATCATTGATTATTTTACATGGTCCTCTTCATAATGAAAATTAAATTATTATTTATCGACTCGGCTAGACCATTACCTTGAGGGTAATAATTTGATGAATCACTCAAATAGATGTCATGTTTGATCGTCTATTCATTGATCTTGGTTCCTAGGAAATCTAATGTATTATTAGAGAAAATGGTGGCTAGAATACTAAATATCATTATAATGCCTTCATAAAATATTAAGATAGATGTCTCATTAGCCTCCTTGAGTTCTACTACTTTCATCCATACTGTGAAATAGTTTGTGGTTATGAGGATCCATTTATATCCATCGCTTGATGGCAGGTTAGTCATGCCTATGAAATCTAAGCCCCATTATGTAAAGGACTGATCAAATTGTATTGAGTGAAATGATAAGGCCACAAAGATTTGCTTTTATACAAAGAAGGCACATCTCTTTCAAATTCACACATATGCATGTGCATATTTTAATAGATTTGGTCAATAATAACCAACTCACATGAGTTTTGTAGTAGTGGTCTTAGGTGAGTAATGACCTCCTACAAGGTCGTAATGTAATTATTGAAGAATTATACTCACTTGGTATGATTCTATACACCTCAAGAGGACTCTATTGATGTCTCTTTTGAACAACACACCATTGATGAGCACATAATGAATGGCCTACAACCTAAAATTCCTACACTTGGATTTATTCAATCTAGGTGAATATGAACTGGTTTGAAAGAAAGTCATCATATTGTGCATCCAATCTATTACAACTTCTTGGCCTATTAATTAATTTTTGTGTGACACCAAGACTATTATTTATTCAAGATTTTCCACCTCAGATAATTTTTCATAGAGTCCTTTTCATCTCACTAGCTTGGTGATCTAGATGTCCATGTCATACTCCATCACCTTTGTGACCCAATCGATTCTCTTTACACTGATGTCCTTATTGAGAAAAAATTCTTTGATGCCAATGTGTGTAATCATGAGTCAAATTTTATTGTTGGAGAGCATATGCCTAAAATTTTTAAGTGATCTCACAATTGTAAAGATGTGCTTCTCCATGAATCTATAATGCATCTCATAATCTTTTAATGCCTAGCTGAAGTAGGTAATTGGCTGCTCCAGATGATCATTGTTTTGATGCATAAGGATAAATGAAATGCATTAAATCCCACTGAATACATAAAGGATAAAATATTTATTATAATATGGATTGATCAAGGTGGGATACTACATAATAACATGCTTAATGGATTTAAAATTGTCATTGCCTTCATGAATCTGGCTAAACGTAGCATTCTTCTTGAGCATCATAGTGAGGGGTTTGGTTAGGGTAGAAAAATTAATTATGAATCTCTTGAAAAAGGTGATTCTTCCTAATAACTCTAGAGACTCTTCTTGTGACTTGGAAGAGGGAGAGATGAAATAGACCTGACTTACTCTCGATTGATTGTGAATCCCTCTTTGGAAACAATGTGCCTTATTAGAGTGCCTTCATGAATTATGAAGATATACTTGTTAGGGTTCAAAGATATTTTGAACTCATAACACATTTCAAAGACTTGATCCCTATGGACTAAGTGATATTTTGAATGATTGAAAAAATAATTATGTCATCAAGGTAAACCAAGATTATCTTTTTGATGAGCTCCTTAAATGCCATATCCATGTCTCTTTGGAAAGTGGATCCTGTATTTGTTAAACCACATGGCATCAATTGGTATGTGAAGGTTCCAAACTTAGTGGTGAATGTTGTTTTATAATGATCATATTCCTACACAATAATTTAGTTTTATCTTAAGTAACCATCTATAAACAAGAATCTCTCTACACTTGTAAATGTTTGTAGGATTTGTTCTAATGGTGGGAGGGGATAGTGGTCTTTAAGGGAAACTTTATTTAGGTCTATAAAATTTACACATAGATGGATTTACCCATTCTTATTATGAACTAGGAGTAAGTTGTCAACCTAGAATTTTTTTAATTAGAAGTATTATACTGGCTTTAATGAGCTTTGCGAGCTCCTCTCTCATAAAGGGCTCAAGCTTTGGGTTGACAGGCCTATACTTTTTGTAGACTAGATGCATTCTAGGGTAGAACTCAATTGTGTGTTATGCTAAGCTTGGATCAAAGCCTTTAAGGTCCTTATATCTCCATGAAAATATATTATTGTATCTCCTACTGAGTTAAATAAAGCTCTTAATTTTTTGTGGGGAGCATACCTTGCTGATTTTTAGGACCTTTCCTTTGGAAATGGTTACTTTCACAGAGACCTCCTCTTTTGTTATCATGCTTCACCTTTATAATTTGATCTATTCATCATAATTAAATATGATTTCTAGGGTAACTAACCCTTTTGGTAACTTTTTTTATTTTAATTCGATGACTTGATCTTCATATTAGGCCTACAACTACAATTAGTTCTTGATGCATAACTCTACCTCATCATGTAGGAAGTTCATAATCTATTCATTACATTCCAATACCTACCAATTATATGTATTATCTATTAGGATCTTAGAGTACAATTGATTACTTTTATATAAGCAACTAAACATGGAATTGAAACCAGAAGTAATAAGTAACAAGGAATCAGAAACAACAAATAATAAGAGATACAAGAAACAACCAATCTGTATTAAACTCTTCCAAAAGGAAATACAATGAAGAAATATCTCTCTCCTCACACCTCGTAGATGTACAATAATTCTCCCTCAAGAGTTCTCTCTCTCTCTCCATCAATTACAATCAACTCAATTACTGAATTGTAGTACATGCTCTGAGGATCTAACCCTACTATATAGTATACTACAACACTAGGGTTCATGAGCCAGGCATTCGCCATGCTTAATCCACCTCTTAAATCAAAGGCTCAAATCTATTCTCCTAAAAATAGAATTTTGGAAACACACAGAAGTTAGTGTTGGTCTGAAGATGACTGATGCTGACTGACCCCTAACTAATGTTAGTTGGTTCTGACTAATGCCGATCGACCCCTAACCGATGTCGATTGGTTCTGACCAATGCCAATTATTGTGTAAGCCCAAAAACCTCCACATTAGCTCATTAGTGAAGATTTTTAGGTCCACAACTCAACAATCTCCCACTTAGAGATAAACAGCTACACCTATACTTGTACAATGACATCCTCTAAACATCTCTGGCTTGTTTCTCCCTCTTCAAGTTTAATCTTGAAGACCAATCAAAGCTGAATGAAGATTCAACTTCTCCTTTGTTACCAGCTTTGTTAACATATCAGCAGGGTTCTTATCCATATGGATCTTTTCCAACTTCAACTATCCATCCTCTAATACCTATCTAATGAAGTGGTACCTAAGCTATATATGTTTGGTTCTTGAATGAAAGGTTGAATTATTTACCAAATGAATTGCACTTTGACTATCACTGTATAATTTGCAACTCTCTTGCTCCTTTCCCAATTCTTCCCTGAACCGAGTCATCCAAATCAATTCCTTGCTAGCCACTATGACTGCAATGTATTCTGCCTCTATAGTAGACAAGGCAACAACCTTCTGCAACTTTGAATTCCAGCTAACTACCATTCCACCAATAGTAAACACATATCCTGTGGTGCTTCTCCTACCATCCAAGTCACCTGCCATATCTAAATCTACATACCCATGTAGAAAAGTGTTTGACCCTCCATAGCATAAATGCCTACTGTTGGTCCCTCTCAGATATCTAAGAATCCACTAAACTACTTTCCATTGTTCCTTTCCTAGATTGGCCATAAACTTGATGACAACTCCCACTACTTGGGCAATATCTGGTCTAGTACATACCATTGCATACATCAAGCTCCCAATTGCTGAAGCATATGGAACTCTACTCATGTACTCAACCAAATCATGTGATTTAGGACACTATTTTTTTCTCAACTTGAAGTGTCCAACCATAGGTGTGCTTACCGATTTTACATCTTGCATATAGAACCTCTCCAACACCTTATTCACATAATCCTCTTGAGACAAAATAAAATTGTCATTTTTCTTATCTCTCTTAATACTCATGCCAAGGATTTTCTTTGCTGCTCCTAAATCCTTCATGGAAAATGTGTGAGCTAATTTTACCTTAAGCTCAGTAATTTCTTGCATGTGTGAACCTGCAACAAGCATATCATCTACATACAATAACAGGATAATATAACTACCATTATCCAATCTGTTAAAATAAACACAATGGTCAAATTGACATTTACTAAAGCCATGCTCTATCATAAACCTATAAAACCTCAAATACCATTGTCTTGGAGCTTGCTTAAGACCATATAAGCTTTTCTTCAACTTGCACACAAGTTTCTCCTTACCTTTGACCTCAAAACCGTTTGACTGATCCATATATATCTCTTCATCCAAATCTCCATGAAGAAATGATGTCTTAGCATCAAGCTGCTCAAGATGCAAATCCTCAATAACAACTAAAGACAATACAGTCCGAATAGAAGTCATCTTTACTACAGGAGAAAAAATTTCACCAAAATCAATATCTGGTTTTTGTGCAAATCCATTTACTACCAACCTGGCCTTATGTCTCATTTGTCTATTCTCTCCTTCCTTTAACCTGTATACCCATTTGTTTTTCAGTGCTTTCTTTTTGATTGGAAACTCAATCAAATTCCACGTATGATTCTCTTCCAAGGAATCAATTTCCTCATTCATGCCATGCTCTCACTATTTCCTAGATTCTACCTACATTTCCTCATCAAAACTTTCTCATTCTCCACCATCAGTGAGCAACAAGTAGTATAAAGAAGGGGAATAATGAATTAGAGGTTTACTTACCCTTTTAGACCTCCTTATGGGCATTTGAGACTCATTTATAGCTTGATATCCACCCAAATTTTATTTTGACAGTGACCGATCCTAGTCATCTCTGATCGATGCCATTCTACACGTGACTAATGTTGATTCCTCCTGATTGATGCCAATTTTTGCCTGATCGACGTCGATTTCCACTTGACCAACATCAGTTTCCACCTGACCGACATTAGTCTATGTGTTTTTTTATGAGTGATGATTTTTACCTTCGAGCTCATTTTAGATCATAACCTCTTCCAAATCAAGATTGCCCTACTCAAAATTATTTAGCCTCTTGAGCTGATCATTATACATCACCTTATCATTGAAAACTACATCACAGATTCTAATAATTTTGTTAGTTTCTAAATTCCACAACTGGAATCCAAAATCTCCAAAACCATAACCAATGAAAGTGCACTGCATAGATTTAGCATCCAGCTTCTTTCTATATTCTTTATCAATGTGCACAAAAGCTTTAGAACTAAAAACTCTGAGAAATGAAAGATCTACCTTTTTACCTGTCCAAGCCTCTTCTAGAATTCCACCATCTAGTGTAGTAGAAGGTCCTCTATTAATCAGGTAAACTGTAGTATCTATAGCTTCTACCCAAAACTGTAAGGGCAAACCAACATATAACCTCATACTCCGTGCACGCTCCATTATTGTTCTATTCATCCTTTCAACAACTCCATTTTGCTAAGGTGTCCTTGGAACCATCCTTTCCCTATGTATTTCACTCATAGAATAGTAACTATTGAATTTATTGTTGTAGTACTCACCACCATTGTCAGATCTAAGGCACTTCAATCTCAAATCTATTTCATTCTCAACCAAATCTTTTCATTTCTTAAATGTGTCAAAAACATCATATTTCCTCTTTATGCAATAAACCCATACCTTTCTTGGAGCATCATCAATGAAAGAAACATAATATTGTGATCCTCTAATAGAAGCTACCTGAGCTGGTCCCCACACGTCTATGTGAACAAGCTCCAACTTGTGCTTCTTCTTTATTGATCCAGTTTTGAGAAACCTCACTTTCTTCTATTTCCCAAAAATACAATGCTCACAAAAATCTAGATCTATGCTTTTCAAATATGAAAGCTTACCTTTTGACTTAAGAACTTTCATTCCTTTCTCACTCATGTGACAAAGCCTATAGTGCCACAACTTTGCATCTACATCTAAAGTAGATAAAATAGAAGGAGAATAATTAGTAATACAAGTAGATGATAAAGTTTACCTACTCTCCTACCTTTTGCTAATACAAGTGCACCCTTGGAAACTTTCCAAGATTTAGCTATGAGAGTTACTATGAAACCCTCATCACCCAACTTTCCTATAGAAATTAGATTCCTCTTCAGGATGGGTACATGCATGACATCCTTCAACACCCATGTGTTGCCATTCTACAATTTTAGCTACACTTTTCCTTTGCCAAAATTTTTACAAGGCTCATCATCCCCTAAATAAAATTTTCCAAAATCTCTATGGACATAATCATTGAAAAATTCTCTATTTGGGGTTGCATGGAAAGAGGCACCAAAATCTTAAACCCATGATTCTAATTTATTATCCAAGGAATTTATAAGAGCATCTTGTGCAACAATACCTGGAACTTTTGCTTCTTTATTACCTTCATGCTGATTTTCTTTGTTACAATCTTTCTTTGCATGCCCTTTCTTTCCACAATTCTAGTAGGTTATTCTTATATTTCTAGATTTGGATCTACTTCCCATCTTCAACCTTGATTTCCCTTGCTTGACCTTCTCTCTTTGCCTTCCCCTGCTTTCAACACTTAAAGCATTACTTGATATTTCCCCTGTGCTTTTCCTACAAATTTCTTCATTCAAGATTACAATAACAACATCATCAACTTTCAAGATATTTGAAGTAGATGTAGTATTAATAATTGCCATTACCAAACTATGCCAACTTTTAGGTAAAGAGCATAAGATTAAGAGAGCCTTAATTTCATAATCAAAAACTATTTTGACTGAATTTAATTGATTTACTATTGTATGGAAATCATTAAGATGACTAGATACAGATCCACCTTCTTGCATTTGCAAATTAAATAATTGCTTCATAAGATATACCTTATTTGAAGCTAAGGGTTTTTCATATAAATTTGCCAAAGTATCCATTAACTCTACCGTTGTCTTTGCCTGTGATAAGTTGGAAAACACAGAAGCTACCAGGCTTAACCTTATGGATCCAAGCACTTTTCTATCAAGAACATTCCATTCTTCATCTTCCATATCTGTGGGCTTCCTTGAAACCCCACCCAACGGTAAATATATATTTTTCTGATATAGATAATCTTCAATCTGCATCCTCCATAATTGATAATTCTTGCCATTGAATTTCTCCATTCTTAGTTTACTTTCTTCTGCCATTGCTTTGCTCCCACTCAATTAGAAACCCCTGTGAGTGAAGTCTGTAATAAAAAAACACTAACATGCTTTGATACCAGTTTTTAAGATCGTAGAGTACAATTGACTACTTTTGTATAAGCAACTAAACATATAATTGAAATCAAAAGTAATAAGTAACTAGAAATCAAAAATAATAAATAATAAGAGATACAAGAAACAACCAATCTATATTAAACTCTTCCAAAAGGAAATACAATGAAGAAATCTCTCTCTCCTCACACCTCATATATATACAATAATTCTCCCTCAACAGTTCTCTCTCTCTCTCTCTCCATCAATTACAATCAACTCAATTATTGAATTGTAGTACATGCTATGAGGATCTAACCCTACTATAGAGTATACTAAAACATTAGGGTTCATGAGCCATGCATTCGCCACCCTTAGATCCACCTCTTAAATCAAAGGCTCAAATTTGATCTCCTAAAAATAGAATTTTGGAAATGCACAGAAGTTGGTGTTGGTCTGAAGATGATCGATGCCAGCTGACCCCTAATCAATGTCAATTGGTTCTGACCTATGCCGATCGACCTCTAACTGATATCGATTTGTTCTAACTGATGTTGGTTACTGTATAAGCCCAACAACCTCCACATTAGCTCATTAGTGAAGCTTTTAGCTCCACAACTCAACATTATCAAGGACTAATGGTCTGATCACCAGCTAGACAAGTTGCTCAAACTCCTTTATTATGTCACACAGGATGTCATACTATGCACCTATGGTTGAGAGTCTATCTGCATTGGTATTCTATAATCTTGGTATGGAACTAATATTGAATGCATCAAAACCTTCAATCATATCCCACACTCTATGTTTTTAGGCCTTCATTAGGCCATTTTTAGTCATGCATTATGATCTAACTTAGTTAACAACTAGTTTACTATCACCCAATACCTATAGTATCTCAATTCATTTCTTTTGCATAAGTTGGAGACCTTGGATCAGTGATATATAATTTACAACATTGTTTGTACAAATAAATGTAACCTTAAGGCATGGAAATATTTCTCATTTTAGGGGAGACTAACATCACACCAAATATGATGCCATTTTTACTTTGGGAACTATTAAAGTATAATTGCCATATACCCTTAGGGTTTTCCTACACCTTTAAAAACTTGGGTAACACAAAATCCTCCTCTAGGATGTAGTACATACCTATCCTTATTTCCTCCAACTTATATACATCAAAATCATAATGTTCACATGCCCATTCATCCATTAAATCATCTATGAACTCTTCAAGCAATGTTATGGCTTCATGGAGAATTGGATTCTCTTCCTGATCAAACATTGCAAAATTTAATTAAAATATGCTTGGAGAGTATGGTTCAACATAAATTTTGAAGGTGGATTCAGCCTTGATGATCACCTTAGTTCCATATCTAGTTCTGAGTAACATGTGAGACTAGTCTGAAGATGAATATCCACCCATCTTTACCATGAAGTCTTAGGAGAGGTAGATGGAAAAGCAGGGAGGTAAGTCAATGACTACTATATCTTACATAATCAAAAGGTTTGGGTATATATGTAATGTAAGATTCAAATCCTTGATGATTCCCATGGTTTTGATTATCATGGCATCTAGCTAGATCAATCCTTTTGAAATAGGGGAATACGTAATCTTGAGCATATCTACAATTTTCTTTGGTATCAATGAGCTACTCATACCTAAATCAATCGTGCAACTACGTATCAAGTGTTGGTTGATGATCAAAGAGATGTAGAATAGGAGTGGCTTGGTGCTACTGTTCACTTGCATTTCTTCCACTTTGGGATGACATAGACTCATAGAGATGAAAGGGATAATTTATGATGTCTTACATTCCTGAAATCTTTATAGAGTGTCTTTTATAAAATTTATTTGAGAAGGAATGACAAAAGCATCCCACACAGTTACATTGAGGCTGATTTTCTTCATCTACTTGACTATATTGAATGAAATTTGGGATCCCTTTGGCTACGATTTTTAAATACTAGCCTCTTCTCTTTGTGTACTAGTCTGAGGTTGCTCTTCTCTTTGTATAGCCTATTTTATGTTCATTGAATGTTGTGCAAGCACCTTGGCTTGTGTACATGTGTGCATCATCTAGGGTGTTAAAGGTGAGGGCATTAGAGTTGGTAATACCTCCTCTATCATTCTCCTTTTGAATCTTATATTTAAAGAAACTAGGGTGTTTCCTACACTAGATGTACCACTCTAATTTACGTAGTTAAAGTCTCTTATTTCTAGTTGATAAGAGTAGACCCATCTTATTATTTTTATGGTACTTGAATTTCTCCTTGATGTAGAGCTATTGTATTCATCTACTCTTGAGGCTATGATAAAATGTGCACTATGAGTTCTTGGTTCGTGACTCCATTAATGTAGCTTGATCATGTAGTTGGTCGCATGGGAAACACCATTCAAGATCCTATGCAATATTGTTTTTCATGGGTATAATGGATCTAGAGGCACCAAAAACATCAAATTTTTACACATAAAGCTCTCTATTTTATGTGAGCTAATTTTGTGTTTGCATACTACCTTGATAAGGAGGTCTGCTTGATCAGTATTACTGAGTTAAGGGTTGATGAGGTGTAAGATACTACACTTATTACTTTTTGAGTGTAATAAGATCATTTCCAAAGCTTTTTAGTAGCATTTTAACCTTGTGAAATTTATTAGGGGAAATAATAAATGAAGTTGGTGGGCTCACTATGGTAGGGATGGGTGTTAACATAGGTTGTGTAGCTAGTTGGATAAGAGGAGGTTATGTGAATAACAAAATAGGGGCTCCAGGTGTAATTTTCACTACTTGGATAAAATAGATTTTTGTGCACATAATGAATTCATAGGCATTGGGTAGTACTATTCCTCCCATTAATTGAATCATCATAGCTATATCACTATTAAGAGTTTTCAAAAAATATAAAAATGTAGTATTGGGGGATGACTTACACAAGGGTTGGATCCTATCTTAGACTCTTTCAAATTTGAAGTTGAAATCAACCATCAACTTGTGTAGGGCTCACTTTATAGTTGTGAGCTGATCTATCAGGGACAAGTGGTCACTTCAATCTTCAAATTACTTTTATAGTTCATTTTTGAGTTCATCCCAATTTTGAATATAATTTGGTCTCAAGCCTCAAAACCACTGAAGTGCTTTGCCTTTTAAATAAGAGGTAAGTAGCTTAATTATGAAATTATCTTTGATGACATGTTGTACTAAATAAATATTTTTAACATCTTGAATATGCTCCATAGGGGAAGTCACATTCTCAATAGCAAAGCAAGATAAACTTTTAAGGGCTATAACTAGAATGTCATCATATTGGGCAAGAATCAATGGATTTGCTTTGTTGAAAGGCACACATAATTTATTCCTTTGTGAAACCATTAATATGATGGGGAATAGTCTCCCTCTATGTGCATGAAACCTTCCAAATGGGGTTGTAGACTAATTTTTTAGGGGTGATTACCTTAAACTGATCCTTATCCTGACAAGGGATGAATATATTCTTCTGCTTCTTCTAGATGACATTAAAATCTCAACAAAATGGAAATAAATACGCTTTGTATATGATCCCATTTGTCTTGGCATGTTGTTAGGAAATTGATCTATATGAACCAGAATTGCTTAGAGTCGCTAAGTGATCTTATTGTCTGTCACACTTATTAGCTAAGGGTAGTACCAATTACTTAGATATTTGTTTAAACTAGTCCCATCAGGCATGCCATAAACTATTGTCATTTAAAATGTGCACTCATATATGACCTATAGTGTAAGAGATTTTGTGGTAGGGAATAAAGTATGAATGCCCTGTGTAGGGTGCAAAAGTGTTCAACATTAGGCATGAGACTATTATCACTCACCTACTCATGTGGAACATCAATTATCTCATCACAATAATAAGAATTACCCTAAGGTGTGGGACCCTTTTCATCCTTGGGATAAGCCTCTAAAGTAGGTTAGAATCCTTTTATTCTAAGTGCACTTAGTTTAGGACCAATGCGTAGACCTAAAGAATAGAAAAGAAAATTTACCACTAATCTAAACCTAAGATCTTAAGGGAAAGGGGAGGGAGAAGTTAAGAAAACTAAAAATAAAAGGTGAAATACCAATAATAAAGTGAGCACTCCTACTGCCATGAACATACTATAAATATTTAAGAACAAGATGTTATCACACATACTGCACTAAAGACACCCCAAATGTATAAGTGTTTTGTATAGAGGTGCTAGAACACATTGTAACACTGAGAGGGATGATAAATGATCCACATACAATGTCTACATAGACATGTATATGTACAAAACATGACCTACAAGTTAATTCCATGTTCCACATAGAGGTGCTAGAAATAGACAATGATGAGAAGGACATATGTTACCCATAGGCAAAGATCAAAAAACACAAATAACATATAGAGTGTAATAAGAACATGTTGATGGTGAAAAGTGTTATACCAATGAATCAAGCCATTCACCTATCATGAAGGTTAAGATGGAAGCGTACCAATTTAATCATAAGGCACCTATGGCTGAAAATTAA